>OX030953.1:11175077-11179076 GCA_943735915.1 Pherbina coryleti | reverse complement strand
GAATAAGAATAAGAATAAAAATAAGAAAAAGAATAAGAATTAAAATAAGAATAAAAATAAGAGTAAGAATAAGAATAAGAATAAGAATAAAAATAAGAGTAAAAATAAGATTAAGATTAAGAATAAGAATAAGAATAAGAATAAGAATAAGAATAAGAATAAGAATACGAATAAGAATAAGAATAAGAATAAGAATAAGAATAAGAATAAGAATAAGAATAAGAATAAGAATAAGAATAAGAATAAGAATAAGAATAAGAATAAGAATAAGAATAAGAATAAGAATAAGAATAAGAATAAGAATAAGAATAAGAATAAGAATAAGAATAAGAATAAGAATAAGAATAAGAATAAGAATAAGAATAAGAATAAGAATAAGAATAAGAATAAGAATAAGAATAAGAATAAGAATAAGAATAAGAATAAGAATAAGAATAAGAATAAGAATAAGAATAAGAATAAGAATAAGAATAAGAATAAGAATAAGAATAAGAATAAGAATAAGAATAAGAATAAGAATAAGAATAAGAATAAGAATAAGAATAAGAATAAGAATAAGAATAAGAATAAGAATAAGAATAAGAATAAGAATAAGAATAAGAATAAGAATAAGATAAGAATAAGAATAAGAATAAGAATAAGAATAAGAATAAGAATAAGAATAAGAATAAGAATAAGAATAAGAATAAGAATAAGAATAAGAATAAGAATAAGAATAAGAATAAGAATAAGAATAAGAATAAGAATAAGAATAAGAATAAGAATAAGAATAAGAATAAGAATAAGAATAAGAATAAGAATAAGAATAAGAATAAGAATAAGAATAAGAATAAGAATAAGAATAAGAATAAGAATAAGAATAAGAATAAGAATAAGAATAAGAATAAGAATAAGAATAAGAATAAGAATAAGAATAAGAATAAGAATAAGAATAAGAATAAGAATAAGAATAAGAATAAGAATAAGAATAAGAATAATAATAAGAATAAGAATAAGAATAAGAATAAGAATAAGAATAAGAATAAGAATAAGAATAAGAATAAGAATAAGAATAAGAATAAGAATAAGAATAAGAATAAGAATAAGAATAAGAATAAGAAAAGAATAAGAATAAGAATAAGTAATAAGAATAAGAATAAGAATAAGAATAAGAATAAGAATAAGAATAAGAATAAGAATAAGAATAAGAATAAGAATAAGAATAAGAATAAGAATAAGAATAAGAATAAGAATAAGAATAAGAATAAGAATAAGAATAAGAATAAGAATAAGAATAAGAATAAGAATAAGAATAGAATAAGAATAAGAATAAGAATAAGAATAAGAATAAGAATAAGAATAAGAATAAGAATAAGAATAAGAATAAGAATAAGAATAAGAATAAGAATAAGAATAAGAATAAGAATAAGAATAAGAATAAGAATAAGAATAAGAATAAGAATAAGAATAAGAATAAGAATAAGAATAAGAATAAGAATAAGAATAAGAATAAGAATAAGAATAAGAATAAGAATAAGAATAAGAATATGAATATGAATATGAATAAGAATAAGAATAAGAATAAGAATAAGAATAAGAATAAGAATAAGAATAAGAATAAGAATAAGAATAAGAATAAGTAAAAGAATAAGAATAAAAATAAGTAAAAGAATAAGAATAAGAATAAGAATAAGAATAAGAATAAGAATAAGAATAAGAATAAGAATAAGAATAAGAATAAGAATAAGAATAAGAATAAGAATAAGAATAAGAATAAGAATAAGAATAAGAATAAGAATAAGAATAAGAATAAGAATAAGAATAAGAATAAGAATAAGAATAAGAATAAGAATAAGAATAAGAATAAGAATAAGAATAAGAATAAGAATAAGAATAAGAATAAGAATAAGAATAAGAATAAGAATAAGAATAAGAATAAGAATAAGAATAAGAATAAGAATAAGAATAAGAATAAGAATAAGAATAAGAATAAGAATAAGAATAAGAATAAGAATAAGAATAAGAATAAGAATAAGAATAAGAATAAGAATAAGAATAAGAATAAGAATAAGAATAAGAATAAGAATAAGAATAAGAATAAGAATAAGAATAAGAATAAGAATAAGAATAAGAATAAGAATAAGAATAAGAATAAGAATAAGAATAAGAATAAGAATAAGAATAAGAATAAGAATAAGAATAAGAATAAGAATAAGAATAAGAATAAGAATAAGAATAAGAATAAGAATAAGAATAAGAATAAGAATAAGAATAAGAATAAGAATAAGAATAAGAATAAGAATAAGAATAAGAATAAGAATAAGAATAAGAATAAGAATAAGAATAAGAATAAGAATAAGAATAAGAATAAGAATAAGAATAAGAATAAGAATAAGAATAAGAATAAGAATAAGAATAAGAATAAGAATAAGAATAAGAATAAGAATAAGAACAAGAACAAGACCAAGAAAAATAATGAGAATAAGAATAAGAATAAGAATAAGAATAAGAATAAGAATAAGAATAAGAATAAGAATAAGAATAAGAATAAGAATAAGAATAAGAATAAGAATAAGAATAAGAATAAGAATAAGAATAAGAATAAGAATAAGAATAAGAATAAGAATAAGAATAAGAATAAGAATAAGAATAAGAATAAGAATAAGAATAAGAATAAGAATAAGAATAAGAATAAGAATAAGAATAAGAATAAGAATAAGAATAAGAATAAGAATAAGAATAAGAATAAGAATAAGAATAAGAATAAGAATAAGAATAAGAATAAGAATAAGAACAAGAACAAGAACAAGAACAAGAACAAGAACAAGACCAAGAAAAATAATGAGAATAAGAATAAGAATAAGAATAAGAATAAGAATAAGAATAAGAATAAGAATAAGAGTAAGAATAAGAATAAGAATAAGAATAAGAATAAGAATAAGAATAAGAATAAGAATAAGAATAAGAATAAGAATAAGAATAAGAATAAGAATAAGAATAAGAATAAGAATAAGAATAAGAATAAGAATAAGAATAAGAATTAAAATAAGAATAAAAATAAGAGTAAGAATAAGAATAAGAATAAGAATAAAAATAAGAGTAAAAATAAGATTAAGATTAAGAATAAGAATAAGAATAAGAATAAGAATAAGAATAAGAATAAGAATAAGAATAAGAATAAGAATAAGAATAAGAATAAGAATAAGAATAAGAATAAGAATAAGAATGAGAATAAGAATAAGAATAAGAATAAGAATAAGAATAAGAATAAGAATAAGAATAAGAATAAGAATAAGAATAAGAATAAGAATAAGAATAAGAATAAGAATAAGAATAAGAATAAGAATAAGAATAAGAATAAGAATAAGAATAAGAATAAGAATAAGAATAAGAATAAGAATAAGAATAAGAATAAGAATAAGAATAAGAATAAGAATAAGAATAAGAATAAGAATAAGAATAAGAATAAGAATAAGAATAAGAATAAGAATAAGAATAAGAATAAGAATAAGAATAAGAATAAGAATAAGAATAAGAATAAGAATAAGAATAAGAATAAGAATGAGAATAAGAATAAGAATAAGAATAAGAATAAGAATAAGAATAAGAATAAGAATAAGAATAAGAATAATAATAAGAATAAGAATAAGAATAAGAATAAGAAGAAGAATAAGAATAAGAATAAGAATAAGAATAAGAATAAGAATAAGAATAAGAATAAGAATAAGAATAAGAATAAGAATAAAAATAAGTAAAAGAATAAGAATAAAAATAAGTAAAAGAATAAGAATAAGAATAAGAATAAGAATAAGAATAAGAATAAGAATAAGAATAAGAATAATAATAAGAATAAGAATAAGAATAAGAATAAGAATAAGAATAAGAATAAGAATAAGAATAAGAATAAGAATGAGAATAAGAATAAGAATAAGAATAAGAAAAAGAATAAGAATAAGAATAAGAAGAAGAATAAGAATAAGAATAAGAATAAGAATAAGAATAAGAATAAGAATAAGAATA